>JAVTVY010050839.1:0-27072 GCA_036873755.1 Hanleya hanleyi
CGTCTCGTAAAACGTCCCTAACAACGGTTCCCCTTGGAGATCTTCCAGTTCATAGACTCGCCGCTGTCGGGGTAGGCGCCGTTTAATCAGGAAGTGCTCATCGCTCCAGTTGGGCAAGTAACTTTTCTCGAACTTGCCCTTGACTTTACTGATCCGTACAGGGTCCCCGACCTTGAACATCTCCTTCGGTGCTCGTTGCGATGGCCTGTGGTACAAGACACACCGGACTTGGGCTTCATTGCGTTGGGTCACGGTAATGGGGGCTCTCTGTATACTCCGGTGATAGGCTCGATTGTAACCACTCACAAGTTTCGGGAGAATATCGATGTACCGTCTTGTATTCTTATATGTGAAATATTTATACATGCGGCCTTTGAATGTCCTGTTGAACCTTTCCACCACGGAAGCCTTGGTCTCGTTGTACGTATGGAAGAAAAACACCTTCTGGGCTTTCAGAAACTGTTGGAACGGTCTGTTGAGAAATTCCGTGCCTTCGTCGATTTGCAAATACAAAGGTTTGCGCCCGGTCTTGAAGATGTCTTTGAACGCCGCTATGAGATTCGCCCCCGTTTTCGTCCGGATGGGTACCACCCACGCATACTTGGATAGGATATCGATGCACGTCAAGATATACCGATTCCCATCGTTGTGTTTGGCAAAGGCGCTCATATCAACCAAATCCGCTTGTCACTGGGCATCTATTCCTCCCACGATGACCCGGTTCCGTAGAAAATGGCGACGGACAGATCGATGTAAGATATAGGTGTCTTGTTTTCTTAACCAATCTCGGACTTGGGCACGTTGTATCCCCTGGGGTTTGGCCGCTTGATAGAGAGCCGACAATGCAGTATAGGCCGCCGGACTGTCGGGGCTGTAGTATAAGTTATCCAACACCTTCTCCCAGCGCTTCATGGTGACAAATGATGATGGACCCTGGCTCTATCGTTTATTTATAACGGGTATATCTTGGGTCGGGGTTTCTTTCTGATTTTCTTCGTTGGCTTCTACCAGCACATTGTCCATGGTAAATGACCAGTCCAACTCGTCTGATGACCGATCTTCCTCCGTAAGCACTTGATCCACATCTACCACGGCATCTTCCAATGCAGACCATAGATCAGGGTAAAGGGTAAAATGGACTGTACCCCCATCTAGTCGGGCCAATTGAGCAAAGAAGGGACCGCCTCAAATGTACACATCGTGACACAAGTGGATGAGGTCGCCGTCCAGTTCATCAGACAACACCCGTTTGAATTTGGTCCAGCCCTCTCGGGACAGACGAATGTGGGCCGGGCACGGTTGTGTAGGGTCCGCATCACAGATGTCTCCCACCTCCTCCTTGATATCGACCTTATCCACATACACGTGCAGGAAACCTCGGGGGTCAAGCTGAGATACGCCAGTATTATATGCTCCGTCATGGTCAGTACGTGAATGGTACCAGATTTGACTGTCTCTCGTATTGATAGAGAGAACCCCGTGAGATCAAAGGATCGGTTGGTCAAAGTCTAGATGGGTAATCAATGGCATCGTCGTCTGGTTCATGGCTAGACATTTGTTCATTGGGTTCTGCCGCCGCTTCTCTCAGGGCACGAGCCCACTCCAACTCGTCTGATGACCGCTCATCCGGTGTAAACAGCTGGTCCACGATAGGCACCACTTTCTCGAAGGCTGTCCACAGATCGGGGTCTAGGGTGAAACCTCGCGTAGGGTCTTGGTAGCGGCCCAGGCGTGGGAAGAAGGGTCCACGGTGTACGTAGATGGCATTGTCTATGTGGATGAGGTGTCCGTCGAGCTCGGCGCTCAACACCCGTTTAAATTTGGTCCAGCCGTCACGGTGTAGCGTAACCGTATTCGATACGGTCTCAGCATGACGACTCTATAACGAATATTATGGATTAAGAATACTGATCAGCGATACGGATTTGATATTTTGGAACATCATGATGTCTTGCCGGCATCATTGAAAATTGTTGACCGCTTCTCTCTTGCAGGAAACAAGCCTATGTTTATGTATGCTTTTGTCTTTTTGAATTTGGTGCTAATACTGTTATATGGAAATGGAATAGGTCTTTGGATTATGGACGCGGATATTCTCTAATGGACGACGGCTGGATTATGAATGACGGACTAGACGCTTGTAATTCCACGAGGGTGACTTTATCTTCATAGACGTGTAACCCCACCCGGGGTGTAAGGGGAAGGATGGCTCGTAGGACTGGTGACATGCTTGATCCAATGACGAACGGTGAATGACACACACTCTGTCTGACCCTCGTATTTATGGTGAGGTCCCACTGTCAATGCCACAGCGCCAGGGTCAATAGGGCACAGACTATTGTGAGACCAACCAGCCGTCGCTGGTTCCAGCGTGAGCGCTCGTGGTCCATAGCCCGAGCATCAAGGATGGCTGTCATAGTCCAGTAGTGGTGAGTGATGGCACACCTCTCCATCGAGTGCACTCTGTCGAGGACCGCTTCTGTGAACTCGTTCAGGATCTGGCGTCGCCCCTCGTTGTCGTCGCCATCTGCAAACATGGACCAAACCACTGCTCGATAACCCGTGAGTGAATTAACCACGGTTGCATGCTGTAAAATGCGTGTCGCATAGGGACGGGTGTCCGTCATTGCTCTGAAACCGTAGGAATGGAGGTGTAGGATCCAGAGAGACGTGTTTTATAGACCATCTCACACATGCGCGCCTAGACGTAGCTCTACGGGTGTAGTCCGTGATACGTACTATTCTGATGGGTTAGTCCAAAAAAGAGAGCAACAACAACACAGATTACAGATCAATCCTTTTACTATGCGTGAATCGGGCGTAACCTGTGAACATCATAGGAATGCATGTAATAACCTGTCTGTGGGGTTTTTCCACAATGTCGTTCACCTTCGCGTCTTTTCGGGTACGTCCGTGTCTTTTCGGGTACGTCCGTGTCTTTTCGGTAAAGTCCGTGTCTTTTCGGTAACGTCCGTATCTTTTCGGGTATGTATGAGGGCCTTGTGGGGGGCGACTGTATGTGACGTGTTGTATGTGTTTTTCTCGGCGACGTCCGTGTCTATCATCCGGGCACATCACGTCTGCGCCTGCATTGGGGTATGTATGAGGGTCTTCATGCGCGCGCTCGGAGGTGACCGAAGATGTCACGGAGGTCACCGAAGAGACTCGGAGATCCATCCGGGTTTACACGGGAACAGCCGGGTAGTTACGGAGGTGCCCGAAGAGACACGGAGGTTACCGAAGATGTCACGGCTCGGCCCTCGACTTGGGGATAGTTGAACTGAGTGTGCTAAAAATAGATCACCAGCTAGCGTGCTATGAAAGGGAAGCGGCCTTGCCGTTTCATCAGACACTCTGTCAACCACCAAGATGTTCACTTGCACAACTTGCCAGAAGCAGGTTACTCGTCTAGATAATTTACGACGCCACGAGGCTTCCACACACAACGATGCACGGTATACTTGTATAACCGGCGCACGGTCATTTAATCGGGAGGATCATTTACTGCGCCACGAACGCTCATTCCACGAGGGCGCGACGGAACAATGTAAGGATTGTGGTCAACTCTTCAAACGACGCAGTCAGTTAAGACGGCATCAGCGTTTGATTCATGTCCCGTCTCTACGGTATGAGCGACAACTTCCCACTAAAGAGGCACCCAGGAGGGTCGGACCCAGTGAAGATAAGCCCGGGGAGACGAACGCCACTGGTGATGCGATGACGGAGAGCCCGCCTATACCCACAGTTCAGAAGAGCCTGGATTTCCAGCCGGACCCCACCGTTACGGTTTCGAGTCATACGGCTGACAACATCGAACATCTTCTGGACGAGCCCATAAATGTTCCTAGCGATCTCTTACAGGACAACCATCCAGTGAGTGACATCGATCGGCGCCATTGGTCCATGACACGGCACTGTTTCCACCGTCATCGCCCTATTCAAGATATCTACAATTTCCCACTGACCAACCTCACCCGTCTACGCAGCTACGTGGAAACCATCTTCAAAGATCAAACTACGGCCTTCAAATTTGAATCTGGCGTTTGGTCATGTGCTGCAGCATAAGGAGACAGTCCAAGACCGATACTTTTACCCGAGAAGTAACATATATGTGTTTGACCAGCCGTTTACCATCATTAACCGGAGGTCACTGGAGACGATGCTGGAGAAACTGGACACCGTGGATCCCTTGGAATGAGCCCAACAACAACGACCCAACACCAAGTGGACAGTGGAGAGGGTGACCAATGTTACGTTTTTCCTTACCAAGCTGACCGACCACCGCCATCGGTTGAATGCGTCACTCGTGCACTGATGCATACCATAACATGCCGTACATACTCTCTATGTCTACATGCTGATCGTTGACTTGAGCTCAGTAAACACTTGTACCTAATGTGACGGTGCGTTAAATAATAAAACATGGTGTTTGATATTTCAATTTGTTTTGCTGTGAACATACTAAACATACCCAGGGCGGCTCCCCCAGCCTGGGTATGATGTAACATTGGGGATAATAAACTGTATGAACATTGCTGAACTTGTTGTTATTCACGACAACCGCTAGTGACGATATTTCAACCCCGCACTCACCCCATCAGATGCCCCCTCACATAGGCTTCACATTGATACCTCACTCGATCCAATCGGCCCACTAGTGGCTCCCCTAGATCCCAAAACGTCTATTTCCATACACTTTGTCTATTGCGCATGCGCAGAATGACGATATTCCTACCCCACATCCATCCCATCGGTTGCCCCCTCACATAGGCTTCACATTGATACCTCACTCGACCCCATCGGACCATTCGTGGCCCACCTAGTTCCCAAAACGTCCACCCCGTATGGACCTATACACCCATAGCCATGCAGTATAGGCCTATGGGCCTACCCAGGCCTCGGTGACTTTTTCCAAAAATTTCACCGTTTCGCTCCGGGACCCTTCCCATCGTGTTCTAAATGACGAGACGTGAAAAACAAATCCAAACAGCCCATATCACAATGAACGTGTGTGAATTTCCCAGGTTGGACCTATACCCTCCATGGCCAGCCTATGGGCCTATATACAGACCTCGGTGACTTTTCCCAAAAATTTCACCGATTCGCTCCGGGACCCTTCCCATTGTCATTTTCTTGGCGAGACGAGAAAAACGCGACCCCACAAGCCATAGTAAAGCCCACGAAAAAAATTGACCATCCCCATACCCCATACAGGCATTTTCCCTTATATTGTATAATACAGACCCCTATTGTAGGGGTAAAGTCCGTGTTCCGCTTTTTATAGTTTCGGGAAAAATCCTAATTTTACATGCACCCACCCCATTGACTTGATAGGCAGGTCCCAATAAGCCCGGGGACCGATATTAGCCCTTTGGCTAGGGTTGATAGGTGTTTTCCCCTAGTTTAGGGGTAAAGTCCGTGTTCCGCTTTTTATAGTTTCGGGAAAAAATCCTAATTTTACATGCACCCACCCCATTGACTTGAAAGGCAGGCCCCGATAAGCCCGGGGATCGATATTAGCCCTTTTGGCTAGAGTTGATAGGTGCTTTCCCCTATTTTAGGGGTAAAGTCCGTTTTCCGCTTTTTATAGTCTCGGGAAAAAATCCTAATTTTACATGCACCCACCCATGACTGGATGCCCCTTCACGAATGCTTCACTTTTATACCTCACTCGACCCAATCGGACCATGCAGCGTATTTGAAGTCTGGGGACTACTTTTTCTCCGCGGAAGCTTTTTCCCGCGACCGCATCACCGCCAGACCGTATCACCGCGGAAGAATGCATGCCCTTTGCCGGAACTATAGTGACCTTGAGCTGGTGGCGCCCGCTGGCGGAACTGCCTCCCCTGGCGGAACTCTTGGGGAGATGACGGGGAGTTCCCTATACCTTTAACCTGGAAACAGCGCCCCCTGGTGGATGCAAGAGTTACCTCCCCCGGCAAAACAGACCCGGATTTCAGTAGACTATACTACTCCCCGCTCCCTTTAGCGTGGCGCCTGATTCGGCAGAGCCAACCGAACACACCCACCATTAATGGTCACTTCAAAGCACTAAGAATTCTTGGGATTGGTGGGCGTTCGCGTTACTGCAAGCCGGTTAGATCCTGCGAGTGACATATCCAAATGGAGGAGCAGATAGGACTTAATTTTAATTAGATTGACAATACAACTTGCAGTAGATCCTTTGTCAATTATATTTCGTGAGTCTTACACCAAATCGTTGTCGCTATATGTCGTTCAACGAAATCGACCCGCGTGTGAGTGAATTGATATTATACAGATAGTGCATAGTGTGGAGTGTGATATCACGAGTTGTCACCTCCAGACAGGTGATGTTCATCTATGAAAAGCCATCAACGCAACATTCCAAAGGCGGTGGAAAACGATGCCGTAGTCAAGTAGTCATATGGCTCCACAGACAAATATACTGACTGCATATTTCTAAAAACATCACAAGAACCAAAAGTGATCCCTGTGATGATTTGTATCCCAGCCACGCTTTTATTGTAGATGTTCATGTGGACATCTTGAGTGACATGAGCACACGGCCCCTAGCACCGGCTTGAGCGGTATTAGATACATATATTTCTGAGTGGTGATGTAATAGCCCTATCAAGTCATCTGTTGGAAAATGATGAACTATCTGACCATCAGATGGTGACAAACAGCTGAAACGAGGGAGTATTTATTTTATGTTAGTTCAGTGTCATAAGTTCTGGTTTTCGACACGTGGTAATTCTATTGTACACGGATGGTTATTCTATTTTCCACCTGTGGTAATTCTGCAAGTGGTTTGACTGGTAATTGCCATTATTCAACCTGGAAACACCTCACGGGAAAATTATTTACCACGTGTGGAAAATATTCACCAATGATAGAACTGGAATACCATGGTATTTTCACGTGTGGAAATTTGTTACCACGCGTGGTATTTATACTAAAATCGTTGAATTCGGAAATACGACGCGTGCTAAATAATTTCCACACGTAGTATTCCCAGTTATATCCACGCGTCGAAATTTTATTTTACCCAGCCAGTGAATGAGAGCTTCACAAAGGAAGGTCCCTCAAAAATGGCGGATATCGACAGTTTGCGGCGACTTGGCAGGCTTCCCAAACACGCTTCAGAAATGAGAAGCAACATTATTTTTGATTAAATGTACCATATGCAATATGCACTCTTGTATAATCAAGCCCTATGGTTCTGACAGGATTGAATTCTGAAAAATTGTAGGCTTGTTAAGCAATCTTTGGACCTTATTATGAAATGGAATATTAATTTCTGTCAAATTTATTTGCCATTTTCGCAATGTACAATAACTTAGTCCTAAAGGTTTGACTGGATGTTCCAGAAACATTATAGGCTTCCTCAACATGCTTTAAAGTGGTGCAAACCCTATAATTTATGAGATGAAATTTGTTGGGTTTTTTTTTTGCAGAGTTTATCAGTATTTTGACTTAGCCATTTCCCTTCATCGATTCCATTCACTGTACAGCAAAGTCATATATAGATGTTCCATTTTAAACTTGCTGAACAGTGTTTGAATATTTTCACCTCCTATTTTTGAGAGGGAATATTCTTCTTTGTCATCATTACCATGAGTTGAAATATTTTCTCCTCAGAATTACAAGCGAGTGAGTGAGTGAGTAGAATTTAACGTCGTTTTCACTGACTACAATTACAAAAATTGTATACAAGTAATTGCGTGGTAGTGACTAAGTTTTTAGTTTCTGAGCTGATTTTTTTTTCTAGAATGGTCGTTTTTTTTTATCTTGGGCGGATGCATTCACCCCAGAAAATGTGTTCATTTGCAATAAAAGAATGATTTCTTTAAAATATCCACTTATACTAAATGTACATTTACAGGTTGGAGAAAATGTTTCATTCCTAATTTCGGAAAGCAAATATTCCAAAGTCAAATCTAAGCTTTCATGAACAATATTCTTCGTCTCTTGAATTCATTCACTTTTCTAAATACATGTATTTCAGTTCCCTTCACAGCCATTTCTATCACTCAGGTTATAGGTGATTCCAATCCATGATTTCTTCGTTTTTATAATCTGATATGTTTACCATTACTTGCAATATCTGATCATGTGTGCGCTATTGTGCATGTATACATGTGTGACTATAGCCACTGGATCATGCTCCTTGATAGCATAAAGTGCGTGAATCTGCTTCCTCTAACAATTGTTTTAATTGGTAGAATTCGAAAATAGAATTAACACGTTTAGAAAAGAGAATTACCACGTGTGGAAATTATTTACCACGCGTCGTATTTCTGAGTTTAACGCTAGGATGTTAAATAATTTCCACTATCCATTTAACAAAATAGTGGTTATTTTATTTGGGAGTTTTCTGACTATGAAATCAGCAACCAATCAGCAAAAGCCGAGAGCACACCAGAACTATCCCCTGAGCCAACGGCCTGAAGTGCCTGTTGTCTCAGGGGATATATCTCGTGTGCAGCAGTTTTTGAGGAGATTTTCGCCACGCGAGGCCGAGAGCAAAATAACTATCTTGTTGATAATTCTTGCCTCGAGAGGCCAAATCCTCAGCTGTTTTATTCGACCGGCCAATGGAACACATCTTATATGCACGTGATTTGCACGTACGACTGTTCAAAATGGCTATTTTTACCCGGGCCCGGTCACATGAAAGAACACAAACTTGTGAAGAGGAAACTGAAATCAATTCGGTGAACGTTTTGCTCACCGTGTGCTGTTGTTTGTTTATGTTTATTTCGCATCAATCTCAAACAGGTCCATAGGACCCAGTAGCAGAGACGATAATATATTAAATTTCATAAAAATTACTAAGATTAACAATAACTAAATGGCATATTAAATCAAATTTACGTGTGCGCTGAAACCACACGAGATTTATGCCCTGTGATAACAGGCACTAGAGGCCGTTGGCTCAGGGGATAAGTCTCGTGTGCGCCGGGCTTAATGCGCTTTTAGTTGCGCAGAATTCACTCGTTGTCCAGTTTAATTCAGATTCATTATTTTGCAAATGAGTGAACTTAGTTCACACAGTGGAAATGATTATCAGTCAAACTTTTAGTTAGATCAGATAAATTCGGCTCCTCTGCCCAAACGCGGTAAAATAATATTCACGAATACGGCTGGTATACTTTCATCTTAGCTAGATAAGGGAATTCATATGTCATTAAATCAGATTATTTAAGAAATAAAGTTTTAGGTCCTAAAATTTATAAACTTTCCCACACTAACCGTGCGTAAAATAACCATTGAGCACGCCTATGAAAACATTATTTCTATTCTATTGCACTACCCAAATTGATTATCAACAAAGATTATAATGAAAGGTTGAAAACATATTTTAAACTTTGACAACCTTTCTCCCCTTTCTTGAAAAAGCTCATCCACTGATGCTCCCGTCTCGGTTGGCATAGCACCAATGTCAGTGAACGAGTTTATGTGGTCTCTCAGATGGGAAGTGATACTGTGAGCTGCGTCAGCTGTGTGGAAATTGTGTGAATATATGTCTATTTGTGTCGCTTTGTTAATCAATTTCACGATGGAAACAACAGTTAATCTGGAGAAGGAAATTTCATCTTATAATTTATTTGTTTGTTTTATTCTATTGTTACATGTATGAAAGCAGACGTCCCTTTCCTGGTCCGACTTGCGAAATGGAATCTCCCACTGAAACACCTGCACTTGACGCGTGTTGATTTCACATAACCGTGCTAAAACGTGTAATAAATGCACGGTTAGCTCGATGTTATTGACACAAGTGTTACAGAAGACACGTTTTAGCACGGTTATGTGAAATCAACACGCGTCAAGTGCAGGTGTTCATTTGGAGATTCCATTTCACAAGTCGGATGAGGAAAGGGACGTCTGCTTTCATTCAAGTAACAATTGAATAAAACAAACAAATTAATTACAAGATGAAATTTCTTTCTCAACTTTAACTGTTGTTTCCATTGTGAAATTGATTAACAAAGCGATACAAATAGACATATATCCACGTAATTTCCACACAGCGGATAGTAGTATAGCCACGGTATCTCAGCGCTCATTGGCCTAAAAAATTAGCATATTGAGGCGGTCACGTGACGGAGGTCAAAGGTCATTGAGTGCACTTGAGCATGTACTGACCTGTATCCTCTCATCCCGTCCATCATCTGACCTTGGATCATGTTCAGACATGTTAGGGGATTCCTCTGCGGTGATGTGGTCTGGCGGTGATGCGGTCTGCCTCCGTGGACAGAAAGTAGTCCCAAATACGTGGGTTTTCGGCAATCTTCAGGGGCGGGAGGGGCCCGTAGTGGACTGATTGGATCGAGTGAGGTATCAAAGTGAAGCGCTCCTCCAGGACCATATGGAATGCATGTACTGGCTTTTCTCACATCACTGCAGCCAAAAGCAATGTGATACACCCATGTGATACAAAACCTGTATCACACCCTTACAGTTTGCTAACTATATTTTTTGATATTTTTCAACATTAATTTGATGTGAGAAATAAATTATAACACTCGTGGTCATTTATCTGATTTTTATCACACTCGTTTGATAAAACCCATATGAAACTCGCTAAAGCTCGTTTCATATGGGTTTTATCAAACTAGTGTGATAAAAATCAGATAAATGAGCACTCGTAGTGATAATCTATATGTATCTGGGTTTTTTCCATCATGCGGCCGTCACGTGATCAGGAATGCATGTACTGCCTTGTATGCCGTCCATTCATTTGAGTCGGGGACTTGGGGTCCCTACGGAAGGATTTTGCAAGTCATGGGTGGGATTATGTAAAATGAGGATTTGTCTCGAAAATATAAAAAGCGGAACACGGACTTTACCCCTACAATAGAGGAAAACCCCTATCAACCCTATCCCAAAGGGCTAATATCGGTCCCCGGGCTTATCGGGTTCTGCCTGGAGTGGGTGTATGTACATTTAGGATTTGTCCCGAAAATATAAAAAGCGGAACGCGGACTTTACCCCTACAATAGAGGAAAACCGCTATCAACCCTATCCCAAAGGGCGAATATCGGTCCCCCGGGCTGTTCGGGCCTGGGTGGAGGAGAGGGTGCATGTAAATTCAGGATTTGTCCCGAAAATATAAAAAGCGGAACACGGACTTTACCCCTACAATAGGGAAGAACTCCTGTCAACCCTATCCCAAAGGGCTAATATCGGTCCCTGGCTTATCGGAGCCTGCTGAGAGAGGTAGGGTGGGGAAGTGGGTGCATGTAAATTGAGGATTTGTCCCGAAAATATAAAAAGCGGAACACGGACTTTATCCCTAAAATAGAGGAAAACTCCTATCAACCACGTCTAGTGGGGCTTATCGGAGCCTTCCGAAAGAGGTAGGATGGGGAGTGGGTGCATGTAAATTGAGGATTTGTCCCGAAAATATAAAAAGCGGAACACGGACTTTACCCCTACAATAGGGGAAAACTCCTATCAACCTTGTCCAAAAGGGCTAATATCGGCCCCTGGCTTATCGGGGCCTGCTGCGAGAGTTAGGGTGGGGGAGTGGGTGCATGTAAATTGAGGATTTGTCCCGAAAATATACAAAGCGGAACACGGACTTTACCCCTACAATAGGGGAAAACTCCTATCAACCACGTCTAGTGGGGCTTATCGGAGCCTGCCGACATAGGTAAGGTGGGGGAGTGGGGGTATGTAAATTTAGAATTTGCCCCGAAAATATAAAAAACGAAACACGGACTTTACCCCTACAATAGGGGAAAACTCCTATCAACTACGTCTAGAGGGTCATGTATAAACCGGAGAGAGAACAACAACAACAACAACAACAAGTGTTCATATAGTTTATTATCCCCTCCCGTACATCATACCCACGATGGAGGAGCCGCGTTGGGTATGTTTACAATACAAGTAGGCTCTTGTCCAATCAGAAGCCGCCATTTGGCGCTGCATCTGTCATATTCGTTCTTGCCCGTTAGATGTATTCTCGGCTGCTCTTATCCAATCAAAAACACATGTACTCTGTTCATGTCCATGTACATACACTCTGTCCATGTCGCTATATAGCTGAAATATTGCGGAATGCGATGGTAAACCTTAATTCTCTCTCTCTTCATGTACATGCACTCTATCCATGTACACGTTTCTTGTCCATGTTCATGTAGCCTGTCCATGTACATGTGCCATCACCAATCTGTATTATACCAAATCTGTCCTGTATTGTACCATATTTGTCCTCTATTATACCATATATGTTCTGTATTATACCAAATCTGTGCTGTGTTATAGTATCTGTCCTGTATTATACCAAATCTGTTCTGTATTATACAATATTTGCCCACTATTATGCCATATCTGTGCTGTATTACACCATATCTGTCATGAACTATATCATATCTGTGCTGTATTATACAATATCTGTCCTGTGTTATACAGTATCTGTCCTGTATTATGCCAAATCTGTCCTGTATTGTACCATATTTGTCCTGTATTATACGATATATGTTCTGTATTATACCAAATCTGTGCTGTATTATACAGTATCTGTCCTGTATTATACCAAATCTGTGCTGTATTATACCATATCTGTCCTGTATTGTACCATATATGTCCTGTATTATACAATATATGTTCTGTATTATACAATGGGATAGCGGTTGTCGTGAATAACAACAAGCTCAGCAATGTTCATACAGTTTATTATCCCCAATGTTACATCATACCCAGGCTGGGGGAGCCGCCCTGGGCATGTTTAGTATGTTCGCAGCAAAGCAAATTGAAAAATCAAACACCATGTTTTATTATTTAACGCACAGTCACATTAGGTACAAGTGTTTACTGAGCTCAAGTCAACGATCAGCATGTAGACATATAGAGTATGTACGGCATGTTATGGTATTCATCAGTGCACGGGTGACGCGTTCATCCGAGAGGGTTGGTCAGTTTAGCCACGAAGAACGTAACATTGATGACCCTCTCCACTGCCCACTCGGTGTTGGGGCGTTGTTGTTGGGCCCATTCCAAGGGATCCACGGTGTCCAGTTTCTCCAGCATCTTCTCTAGCGACGCCTGGTTAATGATGGTAAACGGTTGGTCATATAACCGGATGTTACTGCTCGGGTAAAAATATCGGACTTGGTCTGTCTCCTTATGCTGCAGCACATAACCAAACGCCAGATTCAACTTGAAGGCCGTAGTTTGATCGTTGAAGATGGCTTCCACGTAGGTGCGTAGACGGGCGAGGTCGGTCAGTCAGAAATTGTAGATATCTTGAATAGGGCGATGGTGGTGGAAACAGTGCCGGATCATGGGCCAATGGCGCCGATAGATGTCACTCACTGGATGGGCGTCCTGTAACAGATCGCTAGGAACATCCACTGCATCTTCCAGAAAATGTTCGATGTCGTCAAGCGTATGGCTCGAAATCGTAACGCTGGGGGCTGATTGGATATCCAGTCTCTTCTGAACTGTGGGTATAGACGGGCTGTCCGCCATCGCATCACCAGTGGCGTTCGTCTCCCCGGGCTCATCTTCACTGGGTCTGACCCTCCTGGGTTCCTCTTTAGTGGAAAGTTGTCGCCCAAACCGTAGAGACGGGGCATGAATCAAACGTTGGTGCTGTCTTAACCGACTGGGTCCTTTGAAGAGTGGACCACAATCGTTACATTGTACCGTCGCACCCTCGTGGAGTGCCATCTCATGTCGCAGTAAATTATCCTCTCGATTGAATGACCGTACGCAGGTTATATAAGTATACCGTGCATCGCTGTGGATGGAGGCCTCGTGACGTCGTAAACTTTCCAGTCGAGTAAACTGCTTCTGGCAAGTTGTGCAAGTGAACATCTTGGCGGTTGATAGATTGTCGGATGAAACGGCCAGGTCGCTTCCCTTTTATAGCACGCTAGCTGGGGATCTATTTTTAGCACACTCAGTTCAACTACCCCAAGTCGATGACCGAGATGTACTGGCGTACGACTGAGCCGCATTGCGCGCGCGCGCGTGTGTGTGTGTGTGTGTGTGTGTGTGTGGGCAGTGGATTTTACATCCGGGATCTTGTCAACATCCGGGTTTCCAAGTGGGTTTTTCCCATCGTTCCTCCGTCTTCCATCCGGGTACTGTGGATTTACATCCGTGTCCTCATCTTACATCCGGGTTTTTCATGAGCCGCATTGCGCGCGTGTGTGTTTTTGTGTCTATCCGTGTCCAATGTAGAATTACGTTCTCTCCGAAAACTTCTTCTCATCGCATCAATATGCTCAGACCCATTCAATATAAACACAACCAAGAGACATCAACAACAACAGGCACATTGCGTAATACATGTTTATCCTCTCACCACCACCACCTGGCGTTCAGCAACGATCAGCATGTAGACATATAGAGTATGTACGGCATGTTATGGTATTCATCAGTGCATGGGTGACGCATTCAGCCGATGGGGGTGGTCGGTCAGCTTGGTAAAGAAGAACGTGACATTGGTCACCCTCTCTACGACCCATTGTGTGTTGGGGCGTTGTTGTTGGGCCGATCCACGGTGTCCAGTTTCTCCAGCATCGCCTGTAGCGACGCCCGGTTAATGATGGTAAACGGTTGGTCAAATACCCGGATGTTACTGCTCGGGTGAAAATATCGCGCTTGGTCTGTGTCCTTATGCTGCAGCACATAACCAAACGCCAGATTCAACTGAAGGCCGTAATTTGATCGTTGAAAATGGCTTCCACGTAGATGCGTAGACGGGCGAGGTCGGTCAGTCGGAAATTGTAGATATCTTGAATAGGGCGAGGACGGTAGAAACAGTGCCGGATTATGGGCCAATGGCGCCGATAGATGTCACTCACTGGATGGTCTTCGTGTAACAGATGGCTAGGAACATTTATGGGTTCGTCCACGAAGTGTACTTTGCCCTCCACGTCGTACAAAATTTGGCCCAAGGTCTTGTCGTCGGAATTTGACTGTTGAATTAGGGCCACATCATCATCAGCCCTCGTGCGATGGGTGGGAGTTCCCGCTCTCTCGATACTGGTGCCTACGGGCTCTTCTACCCGCAAACGTGGCTGCGGAACAGAGTGTCGTGTGCGTTGGTGTCGCAGCAACTGACTGGTCAGTTTGAAAAGCCGACCACATTCTTCGCATGGACGCTTGGGTACTTCATGGCGTTCACGTGTGTAGCGCTGTAAATGATCCGGGCGCTGAAACCACAGTGTACATATCGTACAGCTATACCGGGCGGTTCCTTCGTGCTTGGTATTCTCATGGCGGCGCAAGTCGTGCAGACGAGTGAATGATTTCGAGCACGTAGTACAAGTGAACATCTTGGTGGTTGACAGAGTGTCTGATGAAACGGCCAGACCGCTTTCCTTTTATAGCACGCTAGCTGGTGATCTATTTTTAGCAAACTCAGTTAAACTACCCCAAGTCGAGGACCGAGACTGGTGTACTGGTGTACGACTGAGCCGCATTACGCGCGCGTGTGTGTGTGTGTGTGTATGTGTGGGCTGTGGATTTTACATCCGAGATCTTGTCAACATCCGGGTTTCCAAGTTGGTTTTTCCCGTCGTTCCTCCGTCTTCCATCCGGGTACTGTGGTTTTACATCCGGGTCCTCATCTTACATCCGGGTTTTGGACACCTGTTGACCTCAAAAATTTGCATATGACCTCTGTGAGGTCACTTCCGCTTCCGTTCACGGGACCGGAACTGACCTTTGGCCCCTGACACCACCACCACCACACACCACCATCACCACCACCACCATCACCGGGCACACATACCTGGTGCACGCACACCCTGGTGTACCTTATAGCCCGTAGGGCTATAGCGTACAGGGTGCACCACGTAGAAGAGCCCGTAGTCACCAGTATCGAGACAGCGGGAACTCCCACCCATCGCACGAGGGCTGATGATGATGTCGCCCTAATTCAACAGTCAAATTCCGACGACAAGACCTTGGGCAAGATTTTGTACGACGTGGAGGGCAATGTACACTTCGTGGACGAACCCATAAATGTTCCTAGCGATCTGTTACACGAAGACCATACAGTGAGTGACATCTATCGGCGCCATTGGCCCATGATTCGGCACTGTTTCTACCGTCATCGCCCTATTCAAGATATCTACAATTTCCGACTGACCGACCTCGCCCGTCTACTCAGCTACGTGGAAGCCATCTTCAACCATCAAACTACGGCCTTCAAGTTGAATCTGGCGTTTGGTTATGTGCTGTGACACAGACCAAGCGCGATATTTTTACCCGAGCAGTAACATCCGGGTATTCGACCAACCGTTTACCATCATTAACCGGGTGTCGCTAGAGGCGATGCTGGAGAAACTGGACACCGTGGATCCCTTGGAATGGGCCCAACAACAACGCCACAACACACAATGGGTCGTAGAGCGGGTGACCAATGTCACGTTTTTCGTTACCAAGCTGACCGAGCACCCCCATCGGCTGAATCCGTCACCCATGCACTGATGAATACCATAACATGCCGTACATACTCTATATGTCTACATGCTGATCGTTGCTGAACGCCAGGTGGTGGTGGTGAGAGGATAATAAAACGTGTATTACGCAATGTGCCTGTTGTTGTTGATGTCTCTTGGTTGTGTTTATATTGAATGGGTCTGAGCATATTGATGCGATGAGAAGACGTTTTCGGAGAGAGCGTAATTCTACATTGTGCACGGATGGACACAAACACAAACACACACACGCGCGCAATGCGGCTCATGAAAAACCCGGAAGTAAGATGAGGACATGGATGTAAAACCACAGTACCCGGATGGAATACGGAGGAACGATGGGGAAAACCTACTTGGAATTACAAGCGTCCAGTCCGTCATTCATAATCCAGCCGTCGTCCATTAGAGAATATCCGCGTCCATAATCCAAAGACCTATTCCATTTTCCACATAACAGTATTAGCACCAAATTCAAAAAGACAATCATAGTATACATAAACATAGGCTTGTTTCCTGCAAGACAGAAGCGGTCAACAGTTTTCAATGATGCCGGCAAGACATCATGATGTTCCAGAAATATCAAATCCGTATCGCTGATCAGCATTCTTAATCCATAATATTCGTTATAGAGTCGTCATCTAAAAAAAAAAGATGTATCTCAGTCACGCTTTGATTGTGACTGTTCATATGAGTACCATGAGGATCTTGAAGTACATGGGTTCATACGGCCCCTAGCCCCGGATGTTGACCAGATCCCGGATGTAAAATCCACTGCCCACACACATACACACACACACACACACACACACAGACACACGCGCGCAATGCGGCTCAGTCGTACGCCAATACATCTCGGTCCTCGACTTGGGGTAGTTGAACTGAGTGTGCTAAGAATAGATCACCAGTAAGCGTGCTATAGAAGGGAAGCGGCCTGGCCGTTTCATCCGACACTCTGACAACCACCAAGATGTTCACTTGCACAACTTGCCAGAAGCAGTTTACTCGTCTAGAAAGTTTACGACGTCACGAGGCCTCCACCCACAACGATGCACGGTATACTTGTATAACCTGCGCACGGTCATTCAATCGGGAAGATAATTTACTGCGCCATGAGAGGGCACTCCGCGAGGGTGCGACGGTACAATGTAACGATTGTGGTCGACTCTTCAAACGACCCAGTCGGTTAAGACAGCATCAACGTTTGATTCATGCCCCGTCTCTACGGTTTGGGCGACAAAGACGAACCCAGGAGGGTCAGACCCAGTGAAGATGAGCCCGGGGAGACGAACGCCATTGGTGATGCGATGACGGACAGCCCGTCTATACCCACAGTTCAGAAGAGAGTGGATATCCAACCAGCCCCCAGCGTTACGGTTTCGAGCCACACGCCTGACGACATCGAACATTTTCTGGAAGATGCAGTGAATGTTCCTAGCGAGCTGTTACAGGACCACCATCCAGTGAGTGACATCTATCGGCGCCATTGGCCCATGATCCGGCACTGTTGCCACCGTCATCGCCCTATTCAAGATATCTACAATTTCCGACTGACCGACCTCGCCCGTCTACGCATCTACGTGGAAGCCGTCTTCAACGATCAAACTACGGCCTTCAAGTTGAATCTGGCGTTTGGTTATGTGCTGCAGCATAAGGAGACAGACCAAGTCCGATACTTTACCCGAGCAGTAACATCCGGGTATTTGACCAACCATTTACCATCATTAACCAGGCGTCGCTAGAGAAGATGCTGGAGAAACTGGACACCGTGGATCCCTTGGAATGGGTCCACCAACAACGCCCCAACACCAAGTGGACAGTGGAGAGGGTCACCAATGTTACGTTCTTCGTGGCTAAACTGACCAACCCTCTCGGATGAACGCGTCACCCGTGCACAGATGAATACCATAACATACTCTATATGTCTACATGCTAATTGTTGACTTGAGCTCAGTAAACACTTGTACCTAATGTGACTGTGCGTTAAATAATAAAACATGGTGTTTGATATTTCAATTTGTTTTGCTGTGAACATACTAAACATGTCCAGGGCGGCTCCCCCAGCCTGGGTATGATGTAACATTGGGGATAATAAACTGTATGAACATTGCTGAACTTGTTGTTATTCACGACAACCGCTATCCGATTGCATAATACAGAACATATATTGTATAATACAGAACATATATGGTACAATACAGGACAGATATGGTATAATACAGCAAAGATTTGGTATAATACAGGACAGATACTGTATAATGCAGCACAGATTTGGTATAATACAGAACATATATTGTATAATACAGGACAAATATGGTACAATACAGGACAGATATTGTATAACACACGACAGATATGGTATAATACAGCACAGATATGGTATAATTCAGGACAGATATGGTATAATACAGCACAGATATGGTATAATAGAGGGCAAATATTGTATAATACAGAACATATATTGTATAATACAGGACATGTATGGTACAATACAGGACAGATATGGTATAATACAACACAGATTTGGTATAATACAGTACAGATACTGTATAATACAGCACAGATTTGGTATAATACAGAACATACATGGTATAATAGAGGACAAATATGGTACAATACAGGACAGATTTGGTATAATACAGATTGGTGATGGTACATGTACATGGACAGGCTACATGGACATGGACAAGAAATATGTACATGGATAGAGTGCATGTACATGAAGAAAGAAAGAATTAAGGTTTAACGTCGCATTCCGCACTATTTCAGCTATATAGCAACATGGACAGAGTGTATGTACATGGACATGAACAGAATATGTATACATGGACATGAACAGAGTACATGTTTTTTTTTGATTGGATAAGAGCAGCCGAGAATACATCTAACGGGCAAGAACGAATATGACAGATGCAGCGCCAAATGGCGGCTTCTGATTGGACAAGAGCCTACTTGTATTGTAAACATAGTCAACGCGGCTCCTCCATCGTGGGTATGATGTACGGACGGGGATAATAAACTATATGAACACTTGTTGGTGTTGATGTTGTTCTCTCTCCGATCTATACATGCCCCTCTAGACCTGGTTGATATGGGTTTCTCCTATTTTAGGGTAAAGTCCGTGTTCCGCTTTTTATATTCTCGGGGCAAATTCTAAATTTACATAAACCCACTCCCCCACCCTACCTCTGTCGGCCGGCTCCGATAAGCCCCACTAGACGTGGTTGATAGGAGTTTTCCCCTATTGTAGGGTTAAAGTCCGTGTTCCGCTTTTTATATTTTCGGGACAAATCCTAAATTTACATACACCCACTCACCCAATCTACCTCTCTCAGCAGGCTCCGATAAGCCAGGGACCGATATTAGCCCTTTTGGACGAGGTTGATAGGAGTTTTCCCCTATTGTAGGGGTAAAGTCCGTGTTCCGCTTTTTATATTTTCGGGACAAATCCTCAATTTACATGCACCCACTCCCCATCCTACCTCTTTCGGAAGGCTCCGATAAGCCCCACTAGACGTGGTTGATAGGAGTTTTCCTCTATTTTAGGGATAAAGTCCGTGTTCCGCTTTTTATATTTTCGGGACAAATCCTCAATTTACATGCACCCACTTCCCCACCCTACCTCTCTCAGCAGGCTCCGATAAGCCAGGGACCGATATTAGCCCTTTGGGATAGGGTTGACAGGAGTTCTTCCCTATTGTAGGGGTAAAGTCCGTGTTCCGCTTTTTATATTGGAGGAAACTCTAAATTGTGGCCGCTTTTTATATTTTCGGGACAAATCCTAAATACATACACCCACTCCAGGCAGAACCCGATAAGCCCGGGGACCGATATTAGCCCTTTGGGATAGGGTTGATAGGGGTTTTCCTCTATTGTAGGGGTAAAGTCCGTGTTCCGCTTTTTATATTTTTGGGACAAATCCTAATTTTGCATACACCCACTCCAGGCAGAACCCCATAAGCCAGGTACCGATATTAGCCCTTTGGGATAGGGTTGATAAGGGTTTTCCTCTATTGTAGGGGTAAAGTCAGTGTTCCGCTTTTTATATTTTCGAGACAAATCCTCATTTTACATACACCCACCCATGACTTGCAAAATCCTTCCGTAGGGACCCCAAGTCCCCGACTCAAATGAATGGACGGCATACAAGTCAGTACATGCATTCCTGATCACGTGACCGCCGCATGATGGATAAAACCCAGATACAAGTCAGTAGATGCATTCCATATGGTCCTGGAGGAGCGCTTCACTTTGACACCTCACTCGATCCAATCAGTCCACTACGGGCCCCTCCCGCCCCTGAAGATTGCCGAACATTCTCACGAAAACCCACGTATTTGGGACTACTTTCTGTCCGCGGAGGCAGACCGCATCACCGCCAGACCACATCACCGCGGAGGAATCCCCCAACATGTCTAAACATGATCCAAGGTCAGATGATGGACGGGATGAGAGGATACAGGTCAGTACATGCTCAAGGGCACTCACTGACCTTTGACCTCCGCCACGTGACTGCCTCAATATGCAAATTTTTGAGGTCAATGAGCGCTGAGATTCCGTGGCTATACTACTGCGGATGCAGCTGACAGTATCACTCCCCATTTGAGAGACAACATAAACTCGTCCGCTGATATTGACACGATGCCAACCGAGACGGGAGCATCGTGCCAATATCGGTGGACGAGTTTTTTTCAACGAATGGGAGAAAGGATGTCAAAGTTTACCATATTATTTCAACCTGTCATTATATTTTTTGTTGATAATCAATTTGAGCGGTGCAATAGAATAGAAATAATGTTTTCATAGGCGTGCTTGGTGGTTATTTTACGCACATTTATTTTGAGAAAGTTTATAAATTTTCCCAACTAACTGTGCGTAAAATAACCATTGAGCTCGCCTACGAAAACATTATTTCCTAATTACAGAATGTCAAGCGACCGAATTACAAATCAGTATAAACAAATCTGGTATGAGGTACAGTAGTGACTGATAGACGATATATTGATAAGAGAGTTTCCACTCAAATTGTGCCTTCAGTCGATGTCCTCTCCTAGGGGCTAAATCTAATAACATCAATCTTATAACACAGCATATCTAATTTTTCGGTATAATAAGACAGATGCACATGCCACGGGGGTTGATAGCACGTCGTTGTCAGCTATCGACAGTCACTACTTTGAGTATCAAATCCTGGGACAGAATATCTGGAATATGCCGTCTTCAGAAGGTATCTTCCGGATATTCCGTACCAGGATTTGATCCTCAGAAACGAAGTCACCTTTCTCAAGTTGACAAAGTGTGATACATATATAAGCGTCTAGTCCGTCGTTCAATATTCAGCCGTCGTCCATTAAAGAATTTTCGCGTCCATAATCCAAAGAAGTAATTCATATAATAGCATTAGTATCACTCTCCATATGTCATTAGATTTAGCTGGTCGATTTCAGTAAGATAGTGCCGAAGGCCGTAAGGTCATGCCATTCAAGATATCCACATGAACAGCTACAATGAAAGCGTGGTTGGGATACAAAACATCATATGGATCGCATTTGGTTCTTATGATGTTTTTAGAAACAAAAAGTCAGTATGAAGTCATCTGTCTCAAGATGACAAATCATCTGTCTCAAGATGACAAATCATCTGTCTCAAGACGACAAATTGTGATATCATACCCCGTATGTCATTAGATTTAGCGGCTTGATTTCTGCAAGGTGGTTTCGCCCAACACTAGCCATTTGATTATGGCTACGTTATTTTTTTAGTTTTTTTTTGATAATGAAACTAGCAATCAGTCGAAGAACTCAATCTATGACGTCATCCCTCTCACCCGGCGACAGAACGAACACCTGGCGTGAAATGTACATGCCATGGCAGTTAAAGGACTTTTAAAAAGCGCTTGTAGTTAGGCCTGGTACACATATGCCTGTTTTCTTTGACCAGTGGGACTAAATTTATGGAAGTCTGTAGTGGCCAGAGCAGGATATGGCGAATGGCCGAAACAGTCTTCCACAAATTTGGGCTCACTTGTCAAGGAAAACTGGCTCCGTGTGCACCAGGCCTTAGAATGAATCCAGACTCATTATCCAGTTGCAAATGAGTTTACTTCGTACATTGTACATTACCAACAGATGGCTTGACAGGAATATTACATCATCGCTCTGAAATATTTGTATCTAATTCCGCCCATGCGGGTGCAAGAGTCCGACCGTGTGGTCATGTCAGTCACGGTGTTCACATGAACATCTACAATGAAAGCGTGGCTGGGATACAAATCATCACAGGGATCAGTTAAAGCGTGGCTGGGATACAAATCATCACAGGGATCAGTTAAAGCGTGGCTGGGATACAAATCATCACAGGGATCAGTTAAAGCGTGGCTGGGATACAAATCATCACAGGGATCAGTTAAAGCGTGGCTGGGATACAAATCATCACAGGGATCAGTTTTGGTTCTTTTTGTTTTTAGAAGCACGCAGCCAGTTTATTTGTCGGTAGGGCCACCTGGCTTCTTGTCTGTACGTTGGCATCGTTTTCCACCACCCTCTTAATGTTGTGTTTTATTCGCTCAGACATAATATTACCATGTGTTCGATAGATGGTATATGTTTGATGCGCATATGAAGACAATGGTCTGCAGTTTGTTTGACCATGGAGCCTACTATAGAAGGCTCCATGGTTTGACTAATGTTACTCCGCTGCATGCGTTTTTGTTAGTGGTAGATTGGACTTTTCCAGGGACAAATGTGCGTTATTGCCTTGAGAGCAGAAATTGTAGAACGTCACGAGACCGAGCTCCAAATCAGGATGAGCACATCTGGTATGGGGTTTAATTGGTAATGTCAACCAACTCGGAAGTCAATACTCGTGTAATGATAGATGTTATAGTAACCTAAGAGTTTCCACTCAAATTAAGCCTTCCGTCGATGTTCTCTGCCGTTTCAGCCCGGGGAGATATAATTGCACACCTACATTTTGTATATCAACCGCGGGCTCAGTGCACATGGCCTCTGAGTTAATCTGTAAGACAAGCGAATAAGGATACATCAAGACAAAATAGGATATAATATGAAGGTGTTGGTGCCTTCCCTTGATACATAAATTATATATATCACGTCAATATCTACACACAAGGATTTTTATTTCTACTCTGAACTGACGCTCCGAAGATATGAGATCGTTGCATGCATCATCCTAGACGTGAGATCGTAACATGCCTTATCGTAGACGTGAGATCGCAATATGAATCATTCAAGAACGGTTGGGCTGTCACTAATTCCACATGATGTAACACTTGAGGCTGTGCCTATCTGATCGTAGTTCGAGAGTGTGGATTTTTGTGTAAATATAAGAAGATCCGAAACATATCTGTCCGTATATCTGCGATAGGGTGAAAAGCCGATAAACAGTTTATATCTCTCGGGACGTCTCAAATGAAATATATATGAACCCCTCCTACGGTATGTACGACTCCATACTTACACATAACTAAATGTCGTCTTCCACAGTCTGCAGCCATCAGCCTCCACTCATGAGTTATAAGGCCATCGGTACTTAAGAAGCACTGAGGGAGTTAATTTCCCATCATGATATATATCCTTCACATCTTGATAAATCAATCATCCTGGACAGTTTTTTTTCTGCTGAAAACTTATGAAAGGATTGCAAACCTCTATGCGGACCCCAAATTGATCGGGGCGAACAAATGTGCAATATACGAAATTCTATCGTAAAGTAAAACGCATTTATATTCACACCCCTGTGTGTTTTAAATCGGATGACCTTTCCCTGGTAGTCCAAATTATCAGTCTCATCCATTATACACATCATAGAGCTGGACAACTGTCACACAGTCAGATCTGTGGCAAGTAACCACCTTATGCAGGACGTTCTTCAAGCTCACAAATATTTGTTGTATATAATTTAACCTACAAGTCATCGTTTCATAAGCGAACAGATTCGTTGCACTCTTTGGTAGGAACCACCAACCTCACAGGATTTCCAATAACTCTTAGAACATACATATGTGATTGTATGGAAGTGAGGGAGGATGCCCGTGTTGGATATAGCATGATGGACAGCAGCATAGTGCAGCATTCCCTATCAGCAGATCGAATAGGAAGATATATTCAAAAGGTACATCGCGATCAACACACACCTGGGACTGTTCAAATACAACAGATTGTTATTCGGTTTGACTTGGGCTCTGTCCATCGCGAGACCCTTCTGCAAGCCATGCCCTCGTGTTTGCATTTACCTGGCAAAAGTGGCAAAGAAGATCAGAGGAAGTGTTAGGATGACTGCTAGAGGAGGCCATCAGACGTGAGTGACAGAAATAAAATTTATTCAGATCATTGCTTGACCAAAAAACGCCAAACTTAGAATTGCATATTCAGTGGTTGAATTTTCCCCACGTGGCGGCATCATGTGACATTCCCATGGCCACATGGCAAAATACTATCAATACTGCAGAAAAGTGTACCAGATGAGCGCTAGAGCGAATCTTTGTCTCAAAGCTGTAGACATATTATTAGTTATACGTCGCCCTTCCGGGGTAATACGGGATGAGATTTGGTTTCTCTCGCCATATTTTTCCGAGGCGCAGCCGAGGAAAAATACGGCGAGAGAAACCAAATCGAATCCCGTATTACCCCGGAAGGGCGATGTATAACGAATTTATCATATCTCAGAGCATTAAGAATCACTTTGGACTTCAAGGCCGACATAATGGAACGGACTTCGATCGGACTTGCACTGGTTTCAGAACGATCCACAGCATGCACGGGAAAAAATGAACACAAAGACAAATGTATCATTTTTACAATCCTCATCTTCAAAACGTACTAAGGGAGGAGCAAAGATAACGATAACATATACTGTAATCCGTGAACAATGAACCCGGTTTCCGTGTGAAATACCGGTGGGCTTCGGTGATAAAGAATGAACAATCTAACTTCAAATTCAGCTTCATCTCTTATGTTCTATTCTGAAAATCAGAAACGTATAAAATACTGGAACATTAAGCTTAATCTCAATTTCATATTTAATATTTAATAGCCATCGACGAGTATAATATCTAGATTATATACCTTTGTTAATAAATACATCGAAAGACCCGTTCCGGATTCACATCTGTTGCGTGGATATGTAAGTTTCAAATACACGTGTGAACTGTTACATTTTCATTCTGTCTATAATTCAACACCGTGTCACTCGACAGTGTCACTTGTGTCATGTTTCCATAACATCACACAGGGGAAGGACCAACATGAACTGACTTAAATTTACAGTTCGAGAGAAAAATCGGAAAAAATCAAACTGTCCTGCACAATTTGGCAGAAGTATAGGTATTTGCTTCATTTTCGCACGATCATGTTGATTGCATTTATTGTGCAGTTATTGAACATTGGCGCTGAGGGATTTGCGGCGACCAGGATAGCTGTGGGAATGTCACACGATGTGGGCGGAACAGCGGTGCTGTCGAATTCACAAAACAGCTGATTAAGATCAAAATCAAAGTCGTCGGCATGGCCTTCTGCTCGTACATCCTGGATGTGTAACACGGCCGACGTGGCATCATTTGACGTGGGTGCAGGGTACTGAGAAGATGATGTCACAGTTTCTGCAGGATGGGGTTTGACAAGAACATTTACTGGAAGTGTATGCGTACCGGTATTCGTCTTTCGGGTTGAACCCATCGTGTCGGGAAAGGCTACTGACGCAACCGTGTGGCCCATTTGCAGTTTCTCGCCATCACTTACTCGCTGGTAAACCGACAGCGACGAGACAGATCTGTGACCTGTGACAGCCATTATTTGAGGTGCTGAATAGTTGTTTCTACCAAGGATGGTGATGCCGGTTGCTCGTATACTGTGGTTAGTGTATGGTTCAGAAAGTTTCAGACGAGTGCCCAGGTTGGTCATGAAGGCTGCCAAGCGGTGTTTCCCAATAGGTTTGTTATAATACCAAACTTTATCGTCGTCGAGGAAACTATCAACCGGGTACTGCCACAAGCGATCACATCTCGGATGGAGTTTGGAGATATACATGTAACTTTCGAATGAAGCAACAGGACAGAACGGGGAACCTTCTTCTTCAGGCATGAATCCGGTAACACCCTCTTTTCGCTGGGCCCGG
Source organism: Hanleya hanleyi (assembly GCA_036873755.1). Taxonomy (NCBI): domain Eukaryota; kingdom Metazoa; phylum Mollusca; class Polyplacophora; order Lepidopleurida; family Hanleyidae; genus Hanleya; species Hanleya hanleyi. The sequence continues at coordinate 26,562 of JAVTVY010050839.1, forward strand.
CGATTTTTTGTGAGTTCATCCTCCTTTTTTTTCAAATACCTCTGCCCAGTTTCGGGTCCCGCTTGATGATGAATGTGTTTTTTTGTCATCTTTTCCATATTCTCCACTCCCCTTCTAAAGAAGAACAGACGTACATCGAACTGAACTTTATTTGCAAGCCCAGTTGGGGTTTTTGGGGACATGAGAACAGACTTGTAGAGTTTACAACGATCGGACTCGTTTATGGGCTCATAATGATCGGTGTCGCCTTTTCCAGATGCCTCTAACTCTGCAAGTGCGGTTTTGAAGCACTCGTTGGCTTCATTAAACTCCAATTTCTAATCAAATCAAAAAGTTTTCAAATACGGTGTGGGGCCTTCAGGTAATTGATTCAGAGAATGTTATAAAGTTTTCGAGAGTGGATGTTTTGTGCCAATTCTCCGTCTTGTTTTCGGGCATCCAAATAAAAAATGACTGAGTACCCTGCTAACCTTCTCGGCCGAGAATCCTTCGAATTCTTCACTCTGTCCCT